>JAHGAU010000031.1:297500-305000 GCA_019925105.1 Niebla homalea
GGTCGATGGTGCGCCCTTGAGGGTTCCCACCTCCGTTCACTTTCATTCCGCGCATGGGTTTGACACCCAAACACTCGCATAGATGTTAGACTCCTTGGTCCGTGTTTCAAGACGGGTCGCTTGCAACCATTACGCCAGCATCCTAGCCGAAGCGCGGTCCTCGGTCCCGGCTGGCCGTATTGCACCCGAGGCTATAACACTTCCCCGAAGCGAAGCTACATTCCTCGAGTCTTTATCCGGCCGCCAAAACCGATGCTGGCCTGATCGCGGGTGAATAGGCGGGCACAAGTGCCCGCTGAGCACCCGACGGCAGGTCTGGTTACAAGCGCTTCCCTTTCAACAATTTCACGTACTTTTTGACTCTCTTTCCAAAGTGCTTTTCATCTTTCGATCACTCTACTTGTGCGCTATCGGTCTCTGGCCGGTATTTAGCTTTAGATGAAATTTACCACCCATTTTGAGCTGCATTCCCAAACAACTCGACTCGTCGAAGGAGCTTCACCTGGACTTGGTCGCCGGTCACATACGGGATCCTCACCCTCTATGACGCCCTGTTCCAAGGGACTTAGACCGGTGCCGCGCCCGAAGCATCCTCTCCAAATTACAACTCGGACCCCGGGAACGGAGCCAGATTTCAAATTTGAGCTGTTGCCGCTTCACTCGCCGTTACTGAGGCAATCCCGGTTGGTTTCTTTTCCTCCGCTTATTGATATGCTTAAGTTCAGCGGGTATCCCTACCTGATCCGAGGTCAACCGTAAGAAATAAATCTGAGGGGGTTGTCTGGCCGGACCCGGGGCGAGGCTTTCAAAGCGGGAGAAAAAATTTACTACGCTTAAAGTCACCCCGGACCGCCAATGCTTTTCGGGCACGCCGCGGGGAAAACCCCGGGCGAAAGACCCAATACCAAGCTACGCTTGAGTGGTGCAATGACGCTCGAACAGGCATGCCCCCCGGAATACCGAGGGGCGCAATGTGCGTTCAAAGATTCGATGATTCACTGAATTCTGCAATTCACATTACTTATCGCATTTCGCTGCGTTCTTCATCGATGCCAGAACCAAGAGATCCGTTGTTGAAAGTTTTGATTCATTATGAATTGGACTCGGACTTGCACGAATAAAACGAGTTTCAGGGGGGCTGCTGGCGGGGCAGTTGCGATAACCAACCGACCCCGGGGGGCGGCTTCCCGCCAAAGCAACAAAGGGTAAGGTAATCACGGGGTGTAGAGGTGGGGACCGGAGTCCCCGGGAGCGCGAGGCCCCTCTCTGTAATGATCCTTCCGCAGGTTCACCTACGGAAACCTTGTTACGACTTTTACTTCCTCTAAATGACCGAGTTTGACCAACTTTCCGGCCCTGATAGAGCGTTGCCGCCCCCTCTGGGCCAGTCCGAAGGCCTCACTGAGCCATTCAATCGGTAGTAGCGACGGGCGGTGTGTACAAAGGGCAGGGACGTAATCAACGCAAGCTGATGACTTGCGCTTACTAGGCATTCCTCGTTGAAGAGCAATAATTGCAATGCTCTATCCCCAGCACGACAGAGTTTAACAAGATTACCCAGACCTTCCGGCCAAGGAGATGAACTCGTTGTCTCTGTCAGTGTAGCGCGCGTGCGGCCCAGAACATCTACAACCATGTCCAAAGCGTAAGCTTTGGCGGTAGGACTACATTGGAAGGATCACCCCTCCCGCGGAGGGGGTCCCCACCCTCGTCTAGTCTCTGAATCTTGCCACCTACGCAGCAAGACTCCGGCTCGGTCACAGAGTGGCCTCGCCGACGAGAATAAGGATGTCGCCTGGGGCACGATGCCCATCCAGACTCAATTATACTACCCCTAGATTTTCAAGGGCATCACAGCGTTATTCCATAACTCCCTAGCCAGGAGCGGACAGCATGTACCAGAAAGCCCCGAGAGGGCCCACCGCTTTGCATGCGTTTCAGCGGCCTCTTATCACGAGGGCCGCCACAGAATCGATCGCCGACAAGGGCAATGTTCTCTGTACGAGCGGTGTGCACCAGATGCGGAATCTGGCTACAGCGTTTACGCAAACGGCAGGCGCAAACATTTACAGGCCTGTGGTGACCTGTTATTGCCTCAAACTTCCATCGGCTTGAGCCGATAGTCCCTCTAAGAAGCCGGCGGCCAGCCAAAGCTGACCGGGCTATTTAGCAGGTTAAGGTCTCGTTCGTTATCGCAATTAAGCAGACAAATCACTCCACCAACTAAGAACGGCCATGCACCACCACCCAAAAAATCAAGAAAGAGCTCTCAATCTGTCAATCCTTATTTTGTCTGGACCTGGTGAGATTTCCCGTGTTGAGTCAAATTAAGCCGCAGGCTCCACGCCTGGTGGTGCCCTTCCGTCAATGTCTTTAAGTTTCAGCCTTGCGACCATACTCCCCCCTAAAATAATTCAAGTTAGCATTGCAGAAGCCGACAGGCGAAGGGAACGAAAACGTGTGGGGGAGCGGACGAGTCGGAACATTGGGGCGGGTGCGGAGAACTGAAATTTCTAGGCAACCTGAATGGAACCATGTTGGATGATGGGAGGCATGTAAATACCCAAGCCACGGAGGACGGAGATGGATAGATGCACACCCCAACACCAATGCTAGGCTACATAGCGCGACACGGGAATGGAAATTAAGAGTAAAAAGATTTTTGAAACTTACCAGAACCCAAAAACTTTGATTTCTCGTAAGGTGCCGAACGGGTCAAAATAATAACACCGTCCGATCCCTAGTCGGCATAGTTTATGGTTAAGACTACGACGGTATCTGCGTGAGATCTCGTTGGCGAATTATCCCAAGGAGACTCGACTATATTAAAAACGGGCCCCGGTTCCGGGCCCGCCCACCAATATTCAGTCTGTAGACTGCACTCCGAAGAGCTTGGCTGTAGGTCAGCTGTATTGCTACAGCAGCCCTACAGTTTATTGATGTCGCAAGGAACAGATTGTCCCAACTAGTTTACTGTAGACGACCAAATACATTTTTGGTGGCATAGTAACCCCATCCGATCGTCTTCGATCCCCTAACTTTCGTTCACTGATTAATGAAAACATCCTTGGCGAATGCTTTCGCAGTAGTTTGTCTTTTCCAAATCCAAGAATTTCACCTCTTGCTGGAAAATCTAGTAATTGTTAGCAGATGGCCCCAGATGGCACCGATAAAGGGGTATAAGCTTACACAGACGCCCCCGACTATCCCTATTAATCATTACGGCGGTCCTAGAAACCAACAAAATAGGACCGCACGTCCTATTCTATTATTCCATGCTAATGTATTCGAGCATATGCCTGCTTTGAACACTCTAATTTTTCAAAGTAAAAGTCCTGGTTCCCCAGCACACCCACTGAAGGGCATGCGGCTCCCCAGAAGGAAAGGCCCGGCCGAGCCAGTGCACGCGGTGAGGCGGACCGGTCAGCCAGACCCAAGTTTCAACTACGAGCTTTTTAACTGCAACAACTTTAATATACGCTATTGGAGCTGGAATTACCGCGGCTGCTGGCACCAGACTTGCCCTCCAATTGTTCCTCGTTAAGGGATTTAAATTGTACTCATTCCAATTGCAAAACCCGAATGGGCTCTGCATCAGTATTTATTGTCACTACCTCCCTGAATTAGGATTGGGTAATTTGCGCGCCTGCTGCCTTCCTTGGATGTGGTAGCCGTTTCTCAGGCTCCCTCTCCGGAATCGAACCCTAATTCCCCGTTACCCGTAGAAACCATTGTAGGCCAATACCCTACAATCGAAAGTTGATAGGGCAGAAATTTGAATGAACCATCGCCGGCGCAAGGCCATGCGATTCGTTAAGTTATTATGAATCACCAGGAAGCCCCGAAGGGCATTGGTTTTTTATCTAATAAATACGCCCCTCCCGAAGTCGAGGCTTTTAGCATGTATTAGCTCTAGAATTACCACAGGTATCCAAGTAGTAAGGTACTATCAAATAAACGATAACTGATTTAATGAGCCATTCGCAGTTTCACAGTATAGGTTGCTTATACTTAGACATGCATGGCTTAATCTTTGAGACAAGCATATGACTACTGGCAGAATCAACCAGGTAACTATCTTGACCGGGGTCCAGCCTCCGGGTGAGGGAGGAGGGACCCCGCACACTCCGCAGAGGAAGTGGTAAGAGTCGTCAAACGGTTGGGATGCGCGAGCTGAAGCCCCGAGCATCCGACCTGGATCTCCCCTAGGGAAGGCACAAGGGCCCCCGCGCCAGGGTCGCTCGCAGGCCATCCAATTGCCCCCACTGAGTTTCCCAAGAGATGGTCCGCCGCAGACGCGGGGCAACCGGCGCAGCGACGCTGCCGGAGCCGCACTGTGACATGCACCTCCCAAGAGGAGGATATCAGCCGCCTGTCACGCCCAGGAGGCGGCTACAGGCTTCGATAGGCCCCCGAATGTCTTTGGAATAGTGATAGCCATCGGCCAACCATCCACAGACTCCTGCAGAGCCCGCAGAGCCAGAAGCCTACGGGTCTTCAGGCCACCCCGACATCCCCCCGCGGCACGTCCGGGGACGGCGCCTGGGGAGGAATCGGAGGTGGGGTGACGCATCACCCGGGCCGAGAGAGCCACGCACGGCACCCGCAAGCGGGTGGCGTCCGGGTCAGCTCAGCCCACGGTTGACGGTCGTTCGGAAATGGAACAAGTGAGGACCCCGCCCACGGGTCCGATTTGAGCCCTCGGGATCCCCGTTGGCACGCAAAAGGGGAGGGGACAATCAGCATTGTCGACCCTACCCCCTTTTCGAGGAGAGATTCCTTACCCCCCAGGTGGTAAGGCTTAGCTTGACAGACCTGGGTAGCAACCCTGCCTCCCCACCAATCGGAGCCCGAGTTGCGGACAGACCCCGCCCACGGGTCAGGTTTTCAAGCCTGCGCGGAGGGAACCTGCCAGGCGCCAAGGATATCCTCAACGGCCCGGCAGTCGCTCCCACCCTCGCGCGGCGTGGACAAAAGATGCAACCGGAAGTCTCCCACCCAAGGGCGTCAGGTACCCCGGACACTCGAAATACGCACCGCCTGCTTGACCCCCCCGTAGTGGATCAGATCCGGGTTCCCCCGGAACCTGCCAATGCAGGGGACAGACGGCCGTACCCGCTTCCCGCTGCGATCCTGCAAAGCAGTGGCGACCGCGATGTCCAGAGGGACCCAGCCAGGCACGCCCGGCTCGCCCTCCTTCCTCCACCGCGGAGGCGCAACTCCTGATCGCCTACAGAACCCCGACAACTAACCCGCGGGGCGTCAGGGTCTCCCGGTGCTGGATGAGGTACGGACACGGGGAAAGGGAGGCAGGCGTCGGGGGGATCAAGCCCCGAGCCTTGCCATCAACCTTCCGCGTGGCCAGCTCAATACCCACGGGGATGCCTAACGGCCGCAAAGCGTCGACGGTGCCAGCCCAGGGCGGGGGCCGATGAGGAGGGTGATCTGTCAGGGGAGCGTCCCGGGGGTTACACCCCGACGACGACCCCGTCCCAGACCCCTCACTCGAATCGGCCCCCGCAACTGGGCTCGGCGAAGACCCTCCGGCCCTGTTTTGGTGCAAATCTGGTGGGCAAGGCAAGAAGGTTGAAAAAAAAATTCAAACGGGGGGTTTTTGTCCAAAAACGACACCCCGCCCGGAGGGTGCCCGGACGGGGAGGCGCTCCGGGGGGGATGGTGGGATGGTGGGGGAGGGTCCCGGGGGGTCGTCCGGGGCGGTCGGGGGGCGTGTCCGGGAGGGTGTGGGGGGTGATCCGGTGGGTCTGCCGGGTGGTTCCGGGGGGGCTGTCCGGGGGCCGTGTTGGGGGTGATTCGGTGGGTCTCAGAGGGTGGTTCGGGGGGATATTCCGGGTGATCCGGGGGGGTATGATGGGTCCACCGGTCCCGGGGGGGAGGCTGTGACCCGCCCGGGGTCTATACCCCGCCTAGGTCCCGTCGCGGGCTGGCTCTGGGACGGTTTAGGGGCTAGGCTAGGCGGGGTAAATAGGCTTACATCAATATATCAGTATGTTAAAAGTGGTAAGGGGGATGAAAGGTAGCTTATCGGCCTTACTATGCCTATGAATCACCCTATTTACTTCCGGAAAAGAAAGAGATGGGATTACAAAATATAAAGTGGTTATCCGACCTCATCCTCGGTCGTTTCGGATCAATCCCAGACCCTTTTTTTTTTTTTTTTTTTTTTTTTTTCTTTCCCCCTTTCTCGGATCCAATTAAGCCTCATTAACCCCGTTCGGACCGACCCTGGTACACCTGACCCCTACCCCCGGACGCTATTATCCACCTCAGATATCGGTAAGCTTGAGTCAGCCAGCGGTAACACCCCCCCGGGCCAGAGAGCATCCAAGGATACCCACCCCTTACTTACCCGGCATTGACTTCAGCCGGGTAAGTGAAGTGATCCCCCAGCTTACCCGGCATTGACTTCAGCCGGGTAAGTGAAGTGATCCCCCAGCTTACCCGGCATTGACTTCAGCCGGGTAAGTGAAGTGATCCCCAGCTTACCCGGCTGAAGCTGTTGTGCCGGGTAGCGGATATGCCCCTCAGCTTACCCGGCCAATGTTCAGCCGGGTAACTAATGTGATGTCAGTGCCGGGTGACTTAAGGGGCCCTACTGGTCCATCGAAATCTCCCCTTTAGCCTTAAGCTTATCGTCCTTGATTATTTTGATCTTTACCCAGGATTCTAAAGCCGTAGATTAAAAATAAGGAAAATCGAGAAAAATAATAATAAAGAAAAATGAAACGAAAAAGTTAAAATTGATCGGACGATATATAAGCCGGAAATCCGGTTATATCCGGATGAATCTGGACTTAATCCCGTATTAATCTTATTGTTAGAATAGTGACCCATTACGTTATTAAAATACCCAGAACTCCATCCCCGAGAAATCTCAAGATCCCCTCTCACTTACCCGGCCAGCTACAGCCGGGTAACTAATGTGCCCGCTGAGTTACCCGGCACTGTCTAACCGGGTAACTGATGTGACGCTAGTACCCCCTCAGTTACCCGGTATTGGTTAACCGGGTAAGAGAGGTGAGACTAACCGGTCGTCCGGACTCAGTAGGCCCGGGGTTCACCCGATCGGCCGGGTAGCTGCGGTAGGAATCATCACTTGACTTACCCGGCCCACCCGTGCCGGGTAATCAGGGGGGTTTCTCCCGTACGGTTTTGACTCGGAACGGCTGAGGTAGGGCTGCTCGGCCGGGTAAGGAGGGTGAGATCTTTCCCCTGGGGCTACCCGGCCCGCCAGTACCGGGTAAGTAAGGGGGGTATCGGCCTCCCTTAAGCCTATCCGGAAGGTTTGAAGATGGTCCCTCTGGCTTACCCGGCTGAGGCTTCGGGTCTTTTAAGTGACCTATAAGCCAAACGATCACCCCCGTTACCCGGCCCACGGTGGAAGCTATCGGCCGCCCCTTAATTACCCGGTCCCGCGTTTAACCTATACCTTTTTTTTCCCCAGCCCTTTAAGCCTTAAAGAACTTTCCTCTTTTCGTCCGC
>JAHGAU010000031.1:310000-315000 GCA_019925105.1 Niebla homalea
ATGCTTTTCGGGCACGCCGCGGGGAAAACCCCGGGCGAAAGACCCAATACCAAGCTACGCTTGAGTGGTGCAATGACGCTCGAACAGGCATGCCCCCGGAATACCGAGGGGCGCAATGTGCGTTCAAAGATTCGATGATTCACTGAATTCTGCAATTCACATTACTTATCGCATTTCGCTGCGTTCTTCATCGATGCCAGAACCAAGAGATCCGTTGTTGAAAGTTTTGATTCATTATGAATTGGACTCGGACTTGCACGAATAAAACGAGTTTCAGGGGGGCTGCTGGCGGGGCAGTTGCGATAACCAACCGACCCCGGGGGGCGGCTTCCCGCCAAAGCAACAAAGGGTAAGGTAATCACGGGGTGTAGAGGTGGGGACCGGAGTCCCCGGGAGCGCGAGGCCCCTCTCTGTAATGATCCTTCCGCAGGTTCACCTACGGAAACCTTGTTACGACTTTTACTTCCTCTAAATGACCGAGTTTGACCAACTTTCCGGCCCTGATAGAGCGTTGCCGCCCCCTCTGGGCCAGTCCGAAGGCCTCACTGAGCCATTCAATCGGTAGTAGCGACGGGCGGTGTGTACAAAGGGCAGGGACGTAATCAACGCAAGCTGATGACTTGCGCTTACTAGGCATTCCTCGTTGAAGAGCAATAATTGCAATGCTCTATCCCCAGCACGACAGAGTTTAACAAGATTACCCAGACCTTCCGGCCAAGGAGATGAACTCGTTGTCTCTGTCAGTGTAGCGCGCGTGCGGCCCAGAACATCTACAACCATGTCCAAAGCGTAAGCTTTGGCGGTAGGACTACATTGGAAGGATCACCCCTCCCGCGGAGGGGGTCCCCACCCTCGTCTAGTCTCTGAATCTTGCCACCTACGCAGCAAGACTCCGGCTCGGTCACAGAGTGGCCTCGCCGACGAGAATAAGGATGTCGCCTGGGGCACGATGCCCATCCAGACTCAATTATACTACCCCTAGATTTTCAAGGGCATCACAGCGTTATTCCATAACTCCCTAGCCAGGAGCGGACAGCATGTACCAGAAAGCCCCGAGAGGGCCCACCGCTTTGCATGCGTTTCAGCGGCCTCTTATCACGAGGGCCGCCACAGAATCGATCGCCGACAAGGGCAATGTTCTCTGTACGAGCGGTGTGCACCAGATGCGGAATCTGGCTACAGCGTTTACGCAAACGGCAGGCGCAAACATTTACAGGCCTGTGGTGACCTGTTATTGCCTCAAACTTCCATCGGCTTGAGCCGATAGTCCCTCTAAGAAGCCGGCGGCCAGCCAAAGCTGACCGGGCTATTTAGCAGGTTAAGGTCTCGTTCGTTATCGCAATTAAGCAGACAAATCACTCCACCAACTAAGAACGGCCATGCACCACCACCCAAAAATCAAGAAAGAGCTCTCAATCTGTCAATCCTTATTTTGTCTGGACCTGGTGAGATTTCCCGTGTTGAGTCAAATTAAGCCGCAGGCTCCACGCCTGGTGGTGCCCTTCCGTCAATGTCTTTAAGTTTCAGCCTTGCGACCATACTCCCCCCTAAAATAATTCAAGTTAGCATTGCAGAAGCCGACAGGCGAAGGGAACGAAAACGTGTGGGGGAGCGGACGAGTCGGAACATTGGGGCGGGTGCGGAGAACTGAAATTTCTAGGCAACCTGAATGGAACCATGTTGGATGATGGGAGGCATGTAAATACCCAAGCCACGGAGGACGGAGATGGATAGATGCACACCCCAACACCAATGCTAGGCTACATAGCGCGACACGGGAATGGAAATTAAGAGTAAAAAGATTTTTGAAACTTACCAGAACCCAAAAACTTTGATTTCTCGTAAGGTGCCGAACGGGTCAAAATAATAACACCGTCCGATCCCTAGTCGGCATAGTTTATGGTTAAGACTACGACGGTATCTGCGTGAGATCTCGTTGGCGAATTATCCCAAGGAGACTCGACTATATTAAAAACGGGCCCCGGTTCCGGGCCCGCCCACCAATATTCAGTCTGTAGACTGCACTCCGAAGAGCTTGGCTGTAGGTCAGCTGTATTGCTACAGCAGCCCTACAGTTTATTGATGTCGCAAGGAACAGATTGTCCCAACTAGTTTACTGTAGACGACCAAATACATTTTTGGTGGCATAGTAACCCCATCCGATCGTCTTCGATCCCCTAACTTTCGTTCACTGATTAATGAAAACATCCTTGGCGAATGCTTTCGCAGTAGTTTGTCTTTTCCAAATCCAAGAATTTCACCTCTTGCTGGAAAATCTAGTAATTGTTAGCAGATGGCCCCAGATGGCACCGATAAAGGGGTATAAGCTTACACAGACGCCCCCGACTATCCCTATTAATCATTACGGCGGTCCTAGAAACCAACAAAATAGGACCGCACGTCCTATTCTATTATTCCATGCTAATGTATTCGAGCATATGCCTGCTTTGAACACTCTAATTTTTTCAAAGTAAAAGTCCTGGTTCCCCAGCACACCCACTGAAGGGCATGCGGCTCCCCAGAAGGAAAGGCCCGGCCGAGCCAGTGCACGCGGTGAGGCGGACCGGTCAGCCAGACCCAAGTTTCAACTACGAGCTTTTTAACTGCAACAACTTTAATATACGCTATTGGAGCTGGAATTACCGCGGCTGCTGGCACCAGACTTGCCCTCCAATTGTTCCTCGTTAAGGGATTTAAATTGTACTCATTCCAATTGCAAAACCCGAATGGGCTCTGCATCAGTATTTATTGTCACTACCTCCCTGAATTAGGATTGGGTAATTTGCGCGCCTGCTGCCTTCCTTGGATGTGGTAGCCGTTTCTCAGGCTCCCTCTCCGGAATCGAACCCTAATTCCCCGTTACCCGTAGAAACCATTGTAGGCCAATACCCTACAATCGAAAGTTGATAGGGCAGAAATTTGAATGAACCATCGCCGGCGCAAGGCCATGCGATTCGTTAAGTTATTATGAATCACCAGGAAGCCCCGAAGGGCATTGGTTTTTTATCTAATAAATACGCCCCTCCCGAAGTCGAGGCTTTTAGCATGTATTAGCTCTAGAATTACCACAGGTATCCAAGTAGTAAGGTACTATCAAATAAACGATAACTGATTTAATGAGCCATTCGCAGTTTCACAGTATAGGTTGCTTATACTTAGACATGCATGGCTTAATCTTTGAGACAAGCATATGACTACTGGCAGAATCAACCAGGTAACTATCTTGACCGGGGTCCAGCCTCCGGGTGAGGGAGGAGGGACCCCGCACACTCCGCAGAGGAAGTGGTAAGAGTCGTCAAACGGTTGGGATGCGCGAGCTGAAGCCCCGAGCATCCGACCTGGATCTCCCCTAGGGAAGGCACAAGGGCCCCCGCGCCAGGGTCGCTCGCAGGCCATCCAATTGCCCCCACTGAGTTTCCCAAGAGATGGTCCGCCGCAGACGCGGGGCAACCGGCGCAGCGACGCTGCCGGAGCCGCACTGTGACATGCACCTCCCAAGAGGAGGATATCAGCCGCCTGTCACGCCCAGGAGGCGGCTACAGGCTTCGATAGGCCCCCGAATGTCTTTGGAATAGTGATAGCCATCGGCCAACCATCCACAGACTCCTGCAGAGCCCGCAGAGCCAGAAGCCTACGGGTCTTCAGGCCACCCCGACATCCCCCCGCGGCACGTCCGGGGACGGCGCCTGGGGAGGAATCGGAGGTGGGGTGACGCATCACCCGGGCCGAGAGAGCCACGCACGGCACCCGCAAGCGGGTGGCGTCCGGGTCAGCTCAGCCCACGGTTGACGGTCGTTCGGAAATGGAACAAGTGAGGACCCCGCCCACGGGTCCGATTTGAGCCCTCGGGATCCCCGTTGGCACGCAAAAGGGGAGGGGACAATCAGCATTGTCGACCCTACCCCTTTTCGAGGAGAGATTCCTTACCCCCAGGTGGTAAGGCTTAGCTTGACAGACCTGGGTAGCAACCCTGCCTCCCCACCAATCGGAGCCCGAGTTGCGGACAGACCCCGCCCACGGGTCAGGTTTTCAAGCCTGCGCGGAGGGAACCTGCCAGGCGCCAAGGATATCCTCAACGGCCCGGCAGTCGCTCCCACCCTCGCGCGGCGTGGACAAAAGATGCAACCGGAAGTCTCCCACCCAAGGGCGTCAGGTACCCCGGACACTCGAAATACGCACCGCCTGCTTGACCCCCCCGTAGTGGATCAGATCCGGGTTCCCCCGGAACCTGCCAATGCAGGGGACAGACGGCCGTACCCGCTTCCCGCTGCGATCCTGCAAAGCAGTGGCGACCGCGATGTCCAGAGGGACCCAGCCAGGCACGCCCGGCTCGCCCTCCTTCCTCCACCGCGGAGGCGCAACTCCTGATCGCCTACAGAACCCCGACAACTAACCCGCGGGGCGTCAGGGTCTCCCGGTGCTGGATGAGGTACGGACACGGGGAAAGGGAGGCAGGCGTCGGGGGGATCAAGCCCCGAGCCTTGCCATCAACCTTCCGCGTGGCCAGCTCAATACCCACGGGGATGCCTAACGGCCGCAAAGCGTCGACGGTGCCAGCCCAGGGCGGGGGCCGATGAGGAGGGTGATCTGTCAGGGGAGCGTCCCGGGGGTTACACCCCGACGACGACCCCGTCCCAGACCCCTCACTCGAATCGGCCCCCGCAACTGGGCTCGGCGAAGACCCTCCGGCCCTGTTTTGGTGCAAATCTGGTGGGCAAGGCAAGAAGGTTGAAAAAAAAATTCAAACGGGGGGTTTTTGTCCAAAAACGACACCCCGCCCGGAGGGTGCCCGGACGGGGAGGCGCTCCGGGGGATGGTGGGATGGTGGGGGAGGGTCCCGGGGGTCGTCCGGGGCGGTCGGGGGCGTGTCCGGGAGGGTGTGGGGGTGATCCGGTGGGTCTGCCGGGTGGTTCCGGGGGGGCTGTCCGGGGGCCGTGTTGGGGGTGATTCGGTGGGTCTCAGAGGGTGGTTCGGGGGATATTCCGGGTGATCCGGGGGGG